>CM073468.1:15495000-15540000 GCA_037074535.1 Gleditsia sinensis | reverse complement strand
TAATCCCGTAATTACTCATCAATGCATATATATAAACATGTATAATAGTGCATATCCATCAAATGCAGTGCATAATTATCATATATCTCACCATACATTCATATTCAGCAACTTATCACTTTCAAAACAGAGTTTTCAGTCTCAGTACAAAATCTTTTATCATAAATTTTCCAATCAGAGAAATCATATAATCATGCTCATATCCGAGGCAAACATAACATTATAAAATCAATGTCATATGCATATCATATTTTCTTTGCCATGTAATGCGAAATGCATTTAAAAATAACATATTCAAAGCATTTCAAAATCTCTTTCAAAAATCATACTCTTCTTGAACTAAATATCATTTCTCAATCATTTCAAATATTTCAAACCATTTCAGAAACATATGAACATATAAATAACATGTAATCATACTCATTTATCAATGAAAAGTTCAAGAAGAGTAAAAACAAGCTATAGGAAGAATTATCTACTCACAGGGTATGGGCTCCGAATTGGACAGCCCTAAAATGCTCTTTTCTAGTCTGAATTTGACCAATTAAGCTTCAAAACGTGTCCGGAGGGTTCAAAAACCTAGAAAATGACTTCCGGGAGCTTGGTACTGTTCACCGCCGGAATCACTATTCATGCCGAAAATCACTATTCTTTGTCCTGAATCACTATTTATCCGCCACTATTCACCACATGTATGTATATATGCACACATACATATGTATATATATATATATATATATATATATATATATATATGTATGTATGTATATATATATATATATGTATGTACATATGTATATATTTACATATGTTTGTGTGCATATATATGTATGTGTGTATATATACATACATGTATGTATATATACACACATACCTTTGTATATATATACATACGTATGTGTATCTATACACACACATATATATCATTGGTTTAACCCACCATTTGATGTTGATATAGTAGACTAGATATTAAATGGCTACATTTGAAGCATTTGTCTCTATACCATAATCCCTAGACAATAGCAATGCAGTAAACATGCATGAAGAAGAAATAATTCATGTAGAAAGAAATTTACAAAAATTTTCAATACCAAGATTTGAAGAATCTCAGGTATATCTTTGGAATACCTTTGATCTTAGTTTTACAAGAGTTGTTAAAACAATAGAAGAAGGTTTAGGAATCAGTGAAGAATCACAGAGTATACCATTGGTAACACAAGAAATAATTCAAAAATACAAAAGGAACTACAGCTACTTAAACGTAGAATTAGTTCAAGTAGCAGTGAAACCTCTTCACAAAATAGGGATAAATACCCCAGTTCTTTTAGCTGTAAGAGATAAAAGAAGAACAAACTTTGATGAATCAATAGTGGCCACTATGGAAACCAACCTTTATAATGGACCAGCTTACTTTAATTATTTCCCAAATTATACAATAAGACTTCAAGATTCTGAAACTGAAGGATGTCTAACATTAGATATTAGTCAAGCTAACAAACAAGTAAGACATGGGGTTTCAACAGTTAATATTTTGTATAGAATATGTTTTAAGGTAACAAAAACAAATCAAAATATATTTGCTCTTAGGGAATCACCCAGAACTGAAACAATAATATTTGAAGCTAACTCTAATAAATTTTTGTTGTATTTTTAGAAATATTCTTTCTTTTAATATGTATAAAGATATTTATTTTGAGATTTGTTTTATTATAATTTTTATCAAAAAAATTATGATTTAAGGGTTTAACTAAAGGTTTATGAGAATGTAAATTTGTAGAAATTTTTGTAATATTTTAGGATAAAAAACGGAATTTATATGAATTTATATAAAAGAAAATCATATTATTTAATTAATAAATAATTATTATTATTATAAAAAAATAAAAAAGAGGCAATGGGAAGGGGGACGACGCATTGCAGGTTTCAAAAAATAGAAAAAAAAATATTTCGATGAATAGTGAGTGAATAGTAACTTTCAACTTTTTCTTTAGATTTGGAGTGCCTATTGGCTTCCGATCTCAAAACTGAAAATGTTACTGGATTCAGGACGAAGAATACTTCAGTTTTGACCGATTAGTTTTTCAAATCTACCGTTGAATCGCCGTAGATCTGAAGTAGAAAATCTCAGAAAAAAGGTAAATTCTAAAACTCTTACTTAGAGACCTCAAATTAGAAATCTGACACCGTAAATAGATTCAGAAGTTAGATAAATATTAGGATATGTATTTTTTTCGGTCATTTGGTAATTTTTTTATGTGGCAGTGAATAGTGATTTTCGACGTGAATAGCGACAGTGAATAGTGATTCCGGCGGTGAACAGTACCCTGAGCGTTGATCAAGATTCTGAGGTCATTTTCTAAGTTTTTGGACTCTCTGGACATGTTTGGTAAAATTCAACTTGGAAAAGTACAATTTAGAGCTGTCCAATCAAGAGTCCTACCCTATGAATAGATAATTCTTCCTATGGCTTGCCCTATACTCTTCTTGATATTTGAGCATGTATATGATTTTGTTTATGAGATATTTACACTTTGATATGTTTCTGAAATGCATTAAATCATAAAAAAATAGAAGTAGAATTAGAAAATCAAAAGGAAATAATAAAACTCAAAATGCTTGATAGTCTAGAAAAATGTTATTAAAAAAATCCTAGAGCTTTTCAAAATAGAAAAAATTATATAGCTAGCCTAAGATAGAACTTATAGATGATATACCAGTAAGGCAAAAACATATGTTATATGATAAAAGAGATGAAGAAGATTATAAAACAATTTAAAAAAAGTATTTAGATTTAGGATTGGTTAGAGAAAGTAGAAGTTCATATAGTTGTGCTAGTTTTCTGGTAAGAAATCATTCTGAAATCGAAAGAGGAGAACTAAGAATGATTATAAATTATAAACCACTAAATCTAATAGTACAAGATTATGCTTATCCCCTTCCAAGAAAAGAATTAATATTTGAAAAAATTAAAGATAGTCGGATATATTCAAAATTCAATTGTAAGTCAAGATTTTATCATATTGCTATTACGAAAGATAGTAAAGAAGGTACAACCTTTAGTGCACCACAAGGACGTTATGAATAAAATGTTTTACCTATGGGATTAAAAACACAGTTCCTAGTATTTTCCAAGAAAAATTAGACAAGATATTTAAAAAATGGTCACACT
The DNA here is from genome assembly GCA_037074535.1 of Gleditsia sinensis. NCBI lineage: Eukaryota > Viridiplantae > Streptophyta > Magnoliopsida > Fabales > Fabaceae > Gleditsia > Gleditsia sinensis. Next base: position 15,536,831 of record CM073468.1, on the reverse strand, counting down.
TTATTATAATTTATATTGATGATATATTGATATATTCAAGATCAATAAAAGAACATAATAAATACTTATTATTATTTGCATTAGAAGCCTTTAAGGAAGGACTAGTTCTGTCAAAGAAAAAAAGCAGAAATAGCAAAGACTAAGATAGAATATTTATGAGTGATTATAGAAAAGGAAAGGTGGAACTTCAGCCTCATATTAGTAAAAAGATACTATAATTTCCTGATTATTAAGGAACTATGAAAGAATTACAAAGTTTTTTAGGACATTAATATTATGCAGAGAATTTCCTACCTAATGCTCCAAACTTAGAGATAAACTACAAACAAAACTCAGAGAGAAAAAACAATATAATTGGACAACAAAAGACTCAAAAGAAGTAATCAAAATAAAATATGCATGTAAAAATTTGCAATCACTACCTTTACCAAGGGATGATGATACATTGATATTAGAAACATATGCTTCGAATCAATACTGGGGAGCATTCTTAAAAATAAAAAACAGAGATTTGAAGAAATAGCTAGATACACATAAGCAAGCTTTAAAAATGCAAAATTTTGATATGATATTAATGAAAAATAATTATTAACAGTTTTAAGAGCTATAAAGACCTTTGAAATATGGTTAATTAGGAAAAGATTTATTTTAAGAACTGATAATACTGAAGTAAAAGCTTTTATTCAAAATAAGCCGCCTACTACAATGATGCATAGAAGAAGAATAAGATGGCAAGTATTATTATATGTTTATGATTTCGATATTGAAATTATAAAATAAACTAACAATATTTTTGCAAATTATCTGAGCAAGAATCCTAATGGAAGAAAAAACTAAGATGAAAGTTATTTTTAGAATAAATAACCTTAATGAAATTATTACTTTAATGAAATTATTACTAGAAGTATGCATGTCATTCAAGGAGAATTACTACTGATACAGCAAAAGCAACAAGAAATAAAAACATTAGTGGATTCTCTTCCTAATCTCTATAAGGAAAGATTATATATAGAAGACATTATAACATTATATCAGAGTTGTCAAACTCTCAATCTAGACAAAATCTTTAACAATAGTCTTGAGCCATAGCCTGAAAAGGTCTTAGCTATAAAGGAAACCCATGTTGACACTAGAAATCTGGAACCAAAATCTAAAATGGCTATGACATATTCAAATGAAAACAATAGAACATTTGTTGAGATTACTAAGAGCATCAAGAATACTACTCCATTCGAGGATGAATATCTTAAACTAGTTGAATTCATCCATGAAGGGAATTTCTCTCTAGAGAGTCTTTTGCAAAAAAAGTATTGCTTTGATTATGTAGGAAAATATGCTAAAGTGATCCTGTCCTTAGGAGGAAATGAAGCATCACTAGTCAAAATATTATATCGTTATGGATATCTTGATTTAATATACTTAGACCCAAGTGATTTAAGTATGATTAATGAGTTACCCTAGAAAATTATAAAAGCAATACATGCCTTTCTCCAAGGTTGTAAGTCTACAACATTATTCTTTCTCAAATTTATTATTATACTACTAGAAAAGCAAGGATAGGTACTAAGGTCACTAATAAGAATAGGCACCACTGGAGCAGCCTTGACAATAAAGATAGATAGAGAAGAATCTACCCCAGCACCATCAAACAATAAAGAATGGAAAATAGAACAAATAGCCCATCAGGTAGGGGTGTAAGTAACCCGATCAACCCGAAGCAAACCGAAGTAATCTGACCTGAAGATTGCTATTCGGATGAAGACAATCGAATTAATGGGTTGAAAAGGGTTAAAAATATAAAATTTTGGGTTGTAACGGTTTAGTTCGGGTTGGGAAAAACTAAACCCGCATAACCCGACCCGACCCGAAAAATGCATTAATAGGGAACGTTGCGTTTTGTTGCCTCCGTGTCCGTGAGTGAGTCCCCTTTCTGCAATCACGTTTTGTTGCGTTTTCCCCTTTCTATAATCGCAATTCACAATTTGCATGCCCTAACCCCTAACCTGAGTCCCTTATCTCGTTTCTTAGTTCTCAATTCTCCCTCTCGACTTGAGTTCTTTGGTTTCGATTCTTCTGTTCTTCTTCACTCACACGAACACGATCACACCTCAACGGCTCAACCTCGAAGGCGAATCTGGCATCTGTAAGCTGCTCACACAGTCACGCCCACGACCTCCAACGTCACGGTAGCATCGTATCCTCTTCTTCGATAGCCCCAATACAGCCATACAGGTAAGTTTCTAACATTTGCCCTAATCTCAACCCTAATTGATTATTGAGTTTGTGTCTTAGCTGCCTTGGCTGATTCTTTGAGATTTTGATTGAGCTATGATTATTTGATATGGTGTTTTTGAGTTGAACTTCATATCTTGGCAAATCCAAACAATTTTCATGACTCTGATTGAATCTGAGAAATTTTTGTTCTGGGCTGATATATTATCCGTGACCACATCAGGTTTAGATTTCTTATTTGCTTTGTGATGGCTCTTGAAAATTTGTTATGGGCTGATATTGATATTGATAATTTCATATTGATATTCATGAGTTGTGTCACTTAGTAGGTTAAGATTTAAGATGGATTCCTCAAATTCAAAGGAGAAAGAGACAGTAGCATCTACACTTAAATCACCCAAAGTTAATCCAAAAGGAAAAGAAAAGGTAGGTGCTTCATTATCACTCGAGACTGAAAATTTTAATGTCGCTCCCCCTAAGCGACAGAAAAGGAAACCCCCTGTTAATGGATCTCAAAAATCTTTAGCAGCATGGGATCACTTCACCAAATTACCGGATACAGCATAACCTACAGCTCAATGCAACTATTGTGGAAAGAAGTACATGTGTAATCCTAAGACACATGGTACTTCAAATTTAGTAAGTCATTTATCCAAATGTCCTAAATATCCTTTTGCTTTAGTGAATGATCCTAAACAACAAGTGCTTGGTTTTGAGCCCAAAAAAGATGGTGCAGGAAGTAACATAATAAAAGCACCACAAATGTATGATCTTGAGGAGTGTAGAAAAGCTATAACTGTTTATGTTATTATTGATGAATTGCCATTTAAAATAGTTGAAGGGTATGGATTTAAGTATTTTTGTAGTAAATTACAGCCACAGCTTCATATTCCTTCTCGTATTACTGTTGCAAAAGATTGTTATCAGCTGTATTTGGATGAGAAATTAAAGTTTAAAAATTTCTTACAGTCAAATTGTGCTAGAATATGTCTCACCACTGATTGTTGGACTTCAATTCAAAATTTAAGTTATATGGTAGCCACTGCACATTTTGTTGATAATGACTGGAAACTCCAAATTTTTTTTTTGAACTTTTGCCCTATTCCTAATCACAAAGGAGAAACTATTGGAAGGCATATAGAACTTTGTTTGAATGAGTGGAGCATTGAAAAAGTATTTACGGTGATTGTGGATAATGCTAGTGCAAATGATGTGGCAATATCATATTTAAAGAAAAGAATGAAGACAATGAATGGTTTGATTTTAGATGGTGATTTCATGCATATTAGATGTTGTGCTCACATCTTCAATTTGGTTGTTAATGAGGGTTTGAAGGAGATGCATTCATCTATTGCATCTATCCGTAATGTTGTGAGATATGTTAAGTCTTCTCCCTCTAGACTTGCAAAGTTTAAATGGTGTGTTGAACAACTAAAGATTGCATCTAAAAGTTTTGTATGTGTTGATGTTCCAACAAGATGGAACTCAACTTTGTTGATGTTAGAAGTTGCTGAGAAATTTGAACAAGCATTTAATAGGCTAGAGGATGATGAATCTGCCTATGTTGATTATTTTGATGATAAGACAGTTGGTCCTCCTTCTTCTAATGATTGAAAAATGCTAGAATCTTTATACAATTCTTAAAAAATTTCTATGATGTTACATTAGAATTGTCTCGATCTTTATATGTTACTTCAAATAAGGCATTCCCTCAGCTTGCTTTAATTCAGAGTGAATTGTTGCATTGGAGTTCAAGTGATGACTCTTTGTTGAATTGTATGGCAATTGAAATGAAGAAAAAATTTGACAAGTATTGGGGAAAAGTGGAAAACATAAACCCCTTATTGTTCATTGCTAATGTACTTGACCTAAGGTACAAACTTGCTTATTTGAGATGGTCATTTGATGATATTTATGATGCTGCTGTATCTTATAATATGGTTTGTAAGGTCAAGTCTGATTTGCAAAGATTGTATGAGTGGTATCGTCAATTATATGATCCTAAAGGTACTTCAAATGTAGAGGACAATTCTTTAGTGATCATTGAGAATGTAGTCCAAGATGTTGCAAAGAGAAAACATGCTCAAAAAGCTAGAGAAGATGCTTTCAAATCCCATTTAAAAGCTAGAGATTCTATTGAAGTAAAAAATGAAGTGGAAAGATATCTAGCTAAACCTTGTGTGGATGCAGATGATAGTTTTGAAGCTTTAGAATGGTGGAAATCAAACATCTCAAGGTTCCATATTTTTCCTATTGTTGCTCGAGATGTGTTGGCTGTTCTTGTGTCAACGGTGGCTTCTGAATCAACATTTAGTACTGGCGGCCGTGTACTAGATGTATTTAGATCATCTCTCTCTCCAAGAATGGCTGAGGCACTAATTTGCACACAAAATTGGTTAAAACCAAATTTGTTCCAATTTGATATTAATAATGTAGATTTTGTTGAAGAATTGCAGCAATGTGAGAAGATTGAGACGGGTAAAATACCAAATATTTTGTCTATATATTATAACTCATTTTCATTATTATATTCTATTTAAGTATGTACTTATTATTTGCATTTTCAATGTTTTACAGAGCTCATAGGATCTGCTTCCAAATAGCAATGCTTGGCAAAATTACGATGTTATGTTAACTTGTTGGGTTTTATTTTGCTTTGTATTTATATATCCTAGATGCTTTATTTCATTATGTTGGACTTGTACTTTGTTATATTTCATATCTTTATTTTTTAGGTTATAATATATATCATTTTTAGCTATTAGCCTCTTATGAACTCTAAATATGATAAGATGACTTCAGCTTAAGGTACTCCAATGAATTCCTTCCATTCTTCTCTTTTTATCACTTTTTTAGATATGTCACGATAATATCATGTGATCATATGAACAATTTAGCTAAATTCTATGTTCCTAGCCTAGTAGAGGATGTGGCTTTTTAAGAAAGGTCAGTGTAATTTATTCTTTCTTATATTTTACTTTATCCCTAAATCTTGCTTACATATGACTTGATGATTATGTTTATACCAGGACTTTGGTTATGTGCAATACTCCACCTACCCAGACTGAAGATCAGGATGAGCAAAAAAATAAGATCTTGGCTGATACTTCTCTTGACAGAAGTGTTAGACTTTGGTTATGTGTTATACCGATTGCTTGACTTAGCATTTATCTTCCATCTGATGTAGGATTTAAGTGAATCTGGACCTCAACAAAGACAGTCTTACTTGGAGGATCTTGAACTTGCCTATGCAGTTTCATTGTCTCTGAAGGTATAGCCCTTCTTTTATGAATTTTCAAAACAAGGAATAATATTCTCTATTAATTGGTCATATCTTATATTCGATTATGTTAACTTCCAGGATTTAGCTATTGATGCTACCACCACAATAGGTGTTGATCTTGGCCAAGGTTTGAGAGATGTGGATATTAAAAATTACATTAAGATTGAGAAGGTCCTTGGCAGGAACCTAGAGGATTCAAGAGTTCTTAAAGGAGTTATGATAAATAAAGATGCGGTCGCTCCTAGTAAAATGAGGAGAAAGATTGTTAACCCACGTATCATTCTTCTTGATTGCCCCCTTGAATATAAAAAGGGTGAAAACCAAACAAATGCTGAGCTACTTAAAGAAGAAGACTGGAGTCTCTTGTTGAAGATGGAAGAAGAATACATTGAGGAGCTCTGCATACAGATATTGAAGTTTAAGCCAGACTTGGTAATTATAGAGAAGGGCCTTAGTGATTTGGCATGTCATTATTTGAGCAAGCATGGAGTTAGTGCGATTAGGAGGCTGAGGAAAACTGATAATAATAGAATTGCCAAGGCATGTGGTGCTGTTATTGTTAATAGACCAGATGAATTGCAGGAGTCTGATGTTGGCACTGGTGCTAGGTTGTTTGAAGTTAAGAAAATTGGAGATAAGTTCTTTGCATTTATTGTTGATTGCAATGACCCAAAAGCTTGCTCCATTTTATTAAGGGGTGCTAGTAAGGATCTTTTAAATGAATTTGAGAGAAACCTACAAGTAAGCTGATGATTTGTACTGAGAGCATCGGAATTTGATCAGACAGCTTTCTGAACCTTGTTTTCATAACAGGATGCCATGTCTGTTGCAAGGAACATAATAAAAAATCCAAAACTTGTTTCAGGAGGTGGTGTTATAGAGTTGACTGTATCAGCTGCTTTGAAGCAGAAGAGTTCATCTATTGAAGGCATAGAGAAGGTGAGTGTATGATTGGGTTTATTTTTTGGGCCAGTATATGTCACTTTATCCAAGGTGGACACTTGTTCCTTTAGCCACTGTTATGGAGCAATAGATTTTCATGATTTTATACTCAAGTTCTCACTTCAATGATTCTTGTTAACTAACAGTGGCCATATGAAGCTGCTACCATTGCTTTTGAGGCTATACCACGTACATTATCACAAAATTGTGGAGTAAATGTGATTCGTACTATGACTGCACTACAAGGAAAAGTAAGATTTTTTTTCACACTTGTATATGACCCTTTCTCTGATTATGTTTAACATTATGTTGTTGGAATTTATAGCATGCAAATGGAGAAAATGCATGGATTGGCATAGATGGAAATACTGGTGCCATCACCGACATGAAAGAGCAAAAGGTACTAGTTGTATATTGTGAAGTATTTAAATGATTCTTACAACCGTTGCTTACCATTTTTTAAACGAGGGCGAGGCTCAATAGAATCTCATTTTACATGTTTTAGTTATTCCCAAAGATTTAAAGTCAAACTTTATGTTTGGATTTCCCTTCTAAAACAAACAATATTTAAATTTGTTTCAAGTAATGTACACCTATTTGGTTGGCTTGATACATGCATACATGATAGTTAATGAACTCTAAATATTACTTGTTCTAATGCAACGTCAGATATGGGATGCCTACAATGTGAAGGCACAAACATTTAAGACTTCCATTGAAGCTGCTTGTATGCTTCTAAGGATTGATGCTATAGTGAGTGGGATCAAGAAGAAGCAGGACCCTGGAGCCGGTCAGGCTCCTTCGAAACCCAAGGTTGAGACTGAGACAAATGCTGATAATGAGCAAATTCTTCCAGACTGAGGACATGGTTCAAGGGACTTTGTTTTTTGACATAGAGTTAAAGATGGACAAAGATCTTGGTGAGCTTTGAATCCAATCACCATTCTTAAAATTTTGGGTCCTTGATTGGGCTGTTATTTTGTGCCATATACTGTTTGTTAGAGCGATTATAAACTATTTCTTGATGGCACAGATGGCATTTGCTTGAATGTTCTGTCTGTCCATTGTTTTCAGATTTTGTGCAAATGCAGGGGTAAAAATGTACAATTTCACCACTAGGAAGGTTGCAATTGAGCTTTTTTTGGCTTTTCATGTGTGAAATTAGTTTCCACCTGTAAACTTCTAGTCAAGTGCCTGTTTATTCTTTACTGCTTCACTATACTCAGAATCTGCGAGAAAGTAATTTTTGTCTATATTTGTCCTAATCCTGCCTTACCACGAGTCCCATTTTCCCGGATGGTTAATGTATTATAATTTATGCATATTGCCACACTTTCTTTATTTGTTTTTGTAGTTGTAATTTGTTATGCTATACTAATAAATTAATTGGTTTAGTAACGTTGTTGGAGTCATCTCTAAATATGATAATTCAAATTTGAATCTCAATCAGAGTCAATTAAATTAAAACAAAATCATAAAGAATTGAGCTTCTTGTATATAGTTTTTCTAGCTAAAATACCCATTATATCAGTTGGTATTAACCAGTCTTATCCCACCTTGACACTTGTATTAGAATGTTGTCTAATGTCTATATCTATATATCAATGTTCCACCAAACTGCATCTATTTTCTTGGGTATTTGATTAGCTACAATAATTTCTGCCCCATCTTATGATTATTTTCTTTGCTATTTGAACATATTTATATCCAGGATATTTCCTATTCAAAAGCAGAGCTGAAGCTTCCAAGTATATCAGGTTCTCCTATTATTGACCCGCATCTATCCCCAGATGGGTCAATGCTTGCTTACGTAAGAGACTGTGAGTTGCATGTTCAGAATCTGGGATTTGCAAGAATGCATGCATAAATTATTTTGATATATAGGATGTGGGATTTGTAATTACATGTATTAATTGCTACTCTTATTACTATTTAAAATATTAAGGCTATGCTATTTACGTAGAATTTTGTGAAAATGAAAATAAAATGTTTAGGTGGTTTTTCAGACTTCAAATTTTTTTTTTTATTATTTTATTTTTTTCATTTTTCTATATATTTCTCTCAACTCCTTGTTTTTGTTTGTTTATTTTCTAAAATCCGTCCAACCCGATCAACTCGAATAGCTCGGGTAAACTGAACCAATCCTTCTCCAACCCGAAGTAACCCAATATGATCGGATTACTAATTTGAACGATCGATTTCGGATGGATTCATAGCAATCCGAAACCTGTACGGTTGGGTTGGATTATGTTATCAACCCAACCCACATTCACCCTTACCATCAGGGTCTATTTTATGCAAAAGTATTAAAAAATATCTTGAAACAAATCAGGCATGGATCTATCGCCTGACAGAATAGTACGTAATCCTTAATATCAAGCCGAAAGCGATATTGGCCATTAGCAAGAAATTATTGCATAATCTTATAAAAAAACAGAGGGCAAATGGAGGGAAGCCAGACATTCAAGATGAAGATATGCCTGCTGGCTTTGCCGACACTAAAATAAATCATATATGCCAGTATTGTCTAAATAGTAAAGATTCTGCCACCTTTATTTCATTTGTATAATTATTGTAAAAAGTAACTCAAGTTATGAAAAAAGATGGATAAAAAGTTACTAGAGTTAGTAAAAAAAAAAAGTAGTTAAGTATCAGAGTTTTATATATAGATGAAAGGAGAAGAAGGAAATCAACTTATGCCCAACCATCTCGCATAAGCATCCCTCTTTCTCCTAATGTGTCTATAGATTAGTTCTCTTTAGAGAACCTTTCTTATCAATAAATTCATATTATAGTACTTATCTTGTTCTTACTGAGAAAGAGGTTATATCTCTTATACATTTTGTTCTTCTTAAAGAAGATAGTGTTATAAGAGTGAATTTGAGAGGTTCCAAGAACTCTTGAAATCCTAAAGACCGAGACTTAAGTCAGCTTAAAAAGGCAAGAGGCCATTAAAAGGGGCGTTCAACTGTCACAAATTACGGATAGACAAGAATAAGAAGAACAGTTGTCCTTGAGGATTATTCACCAGCACATACTTTACGGAAGTATGAATGGGCCAAAAATAAGATAATCCTCATATGTGAGTTAAGAAGGAGTAGGTAATTAAACTCATATAAATTATTGATAAAAGTTTTGTAGGAGAATTAAATAAAAATGGATCTTCGATTAATAGGAGCCATTGATATTAGGAATTTAAATGAAAGAGAAAAGAGAATGTATAAGAATCTTAATAAAATTCTAGATCTAATGATAGAAATTGAAGAAGAAGTAGCAGAAGAAACTTCTTAAAATAACTTTATGTTAAATATTTTGGAAAATAAAATAAACGATCAAGTTCAAGAGTATATAAAAATAGGAGAAAAATTAGGATATGATCATATTCTTTTACCAACAGCTAGAGAAAGAATCAAAAGGAGAATAAAATTACTTTTCTTATTTAAGAGGGATATAAAAAAGAAATGAATAATATTCTAAGAAGATTAATACAAGTATTAAATATTATCCAACCACGAATAAATAAATAGAGAATATAAACTTGAATCAATGAAACATATTGTAGAATAATTAGAAATAAATAATATGATCTTTAACTTAAATAATCAGAAAAACAAAGAAATTATAAAAGAAGCCTCTATAAATAAAATAAATGAAAAGAAAAACATAAAAAAAAATTAGAATAAGGACCCGTTTAGATAGCAGAACTTACAGTTTATTAGAGCTTATCTATTAGTATAAGTGCTTTTATGTTAAAAAAATAGTGTTTGGATAAATTTAAATAAGTAACTTGTCAATTTTTAATAAGATAATTTTAGCTTATTTCATAAGTTAATTTTTTAAACTTATTGAAAAAAGTCTATGTGAAAACTCAAATTCACATGATTAACAAGTTATTTTAAAAATCCTTCTTCTATAAGCATTTTTTATATAAGGCCTTATTCTATAAGTACTTAAATAAGCTATATACCCAAACTAGGTCTAGCTTATATAAAAACCTATCAAAAACTCTAATAATACATAATTTGATGAAGAATAAAATTCTTGTAAGACAAAAAGGAGAATTAGAAGTAGGAATGAATTAATTGATAGATTAGAATATGAGATAAGAAAATTAAGAAAAGAAATAATTTCTTGAAGAATCTTAAAAGTTCATCACGAAACAATCCAGTTTTAGTAGTTTTAGAAAATTCAAAAAATATATATACACTTACATGAACCCAATATTTCTTAATCTATGTTTTACCAAAGACAAATATATAGCCACCAATAAACTTATCATTCAAATAAAAAATAAATTTGAACTCAACAGTTAAGAGGTCTTTGTAAAGTTAGGAGTTTAAACTTGCAAAAAAAATGTGTAAAAGATAATCTCAATATTGCAATTAAAATTAGTTCTATATTCAAAAAGTGTAAAAATACTCATGAGTTTTAAGAAAAATTCACAAACCATAAGTGACAATTATCTGGCATTGTGAGAGGGTATATTGTAAGCAGTCCTTCTATCCTAAAATACAAGCAATACCCCATAATCCAAGAAAAATTCTTTAGGACATAAGATGGATTAAACTAATGAAAGATAATAGGCCTTAAAAAAACTAATGTATATCAAACTAAAGTTATATGACACGTCCAAATAACTAAGGGTCAGCAATCGGGTGGATCAAGTTGGGTTATTGACTCGACTTGATAAAAATTAACTTAAGAAAATTCATCCGGCCTACCCACTTAAACCTGGAAATTTTCAAAAAATTAGTTTGCATAAACCCGATTAACCAGACCTAACTTGGCTGAAATGAGTTTTTTATATTGGGTTCGGTGGGGTTCGAGCCGATTAGCGTGTTCGTGCACACGCCAACAAATAACTGCTTCTAATTTCCATAATTAATATTATAAACCTAACAATTTCTCATTATTTAAAGTTATTTAAGCCTATATCCTAGGGGTGTAAACGGGTCGGGTTAAGATAAAAATTTAACCCGACCGAATAGTGTTTGGATTGTAAAATACTCATCCGAATCCGACCATGTTTCTAGATAACCTGCACAAATCGGATTCAATTGGGTCCAACTTGCTCCGATTGGGTGATCGGGTTACCCGAAACTAAGCTCAATAACTTGCAACAAATAAAGAAAGAAGTAAATGGACGGTTCAGATTTAAAGTTAGTTTATTTATTTGTACATTAAAATAATAAAATAATTAACTTAAAGGAATAGAAATCAGAAGCTAGCCACGTGAAGCCTTTTCAATTTTTTTTTCTTTGGCCGCATTCCTAGACCCCAAAGCACCATTCCATCATATTATAACTGACATGACAATTTGTAATTTCCAAAACATTCCACCGTCACTTTCTTTTTCTTATATTTTTTATTTATTTCTTCATCTTCTTCTCTGCAACTTCTCTTGCAGCGTTCTTTCTACTTCATTTTTTTTTTGCTTTTTTTTCATTTCGCCATATTTTTCACTCAAAACACTACGAATAACCATGAGCTTCATCTCCAACAACACCAAGTTTGACCCAATGCACTACTCCACTTACCCAAAGCACCATGCATCATAAGAAAAAAAATAAAAGTAATGAAAAACAAAGCGACAAAATAACATGCTAGGGATGAAGAAGAGCCAAAGAAGAACATCTCCACTTTGACTCTAAATCCATGGAGGCGTGGACAGCGCAATAGAGGAAAAATAACATCTTCAACTGATGTCAGCTACCGGAGATGAGGAAGAAGAACGTATGCTACCATTGAGGTGTAGACCGTGGTTGGAGTATCATCTTGGGGCTCAACGTCAATGGAGTTTCGGAAAGGTGAGATTGAGACCAAAGACCGAGAGAGATTGAGATAGATCATATGTGCGTGAGTGAGAGATTGAGCCATGAAGGGGAAAATCAAATAAAATCAACGAGAAACAATGTCGTTCCACCGGCTACTCTATTCTTCTAAATGCTTCTTCAGTCGGGTTGGTTTGTACAACTTCTGATTGCACAACCCGATCCGACTGACCCTACCCGATTTTTCACATTTCTCCAACCCATTTCAATCCATGAATCCTATACTCCTCATCCAAATAGTTACTTTTGGGTCGGTTTTCTTCAGTTTATTTCAAATTAACCGGGTTATTTACACCCCTACTATATACCATCACCTAGCAAATTCTCCTAAAGGCATTTTCTCACCCCTCCTATTACTTCTCACTAAGGCTTGTACAAAAAAATAATTTCTCCTCACTAAACGTGATCAACTGACCCTTCCTCGTCTATAAATAACTTTGGTTTGCCCACACCAAGACAAGATGATTGATATTTCAAAAATTCAATTATCAAACATAAAAATGAGAGAAAATAAAGTCAGTGAAAATGCAACAGTTTAGCAATGCATCTTTGGTCTTTCTGAACAATAGTATATGTTACAATAGTATAATAGGTGATGCGTCATAACTAAGCAATCCATGATCCTTTGATGAACCTAGTCTTCTCACAAAATCCTCACACAGTAGACCACCTTAACTAAGCCATGGCAGCTTACAATTTTATACAGAACATACGTATAACAAGAAGAATACATACATTTTTCTTTTATTCATTACTTTTAGGCCTGAACTCAACTCCTTCAACTACAAGGCCATGTTTAGCATACCCATAAGTCTCCCATAATCTATATTCCACTGAGCCATTATCTTCATTTTCATTGAAGAAGTTCCTCATCTCAACTTCCATCCATCCATCTTCTCTTCGCTGACCACCAATTCCTGGGGAAGGGGGAGGTCTAAAATCACTCTTTTGTGAAACCCATTTATGCTTCCTTCACAATTGAAACTCAACTCCATATATCTATCTATGAAAACTTTATTACTTCTTTCTAGCTTAAAGAGGAAGAATACATCATATGTTGTTCTTGGGGACACAGTTTTGTCCCTAAGCTTCCCATCACTTCAAGCCAGCACACATTGGTGAGCTTTGCCACTTGGGAAAATCAGTAAATGCTGATCATATATAAATACATATTACCAATTAGTGGACTTCCAACAACCATAACATTGAGAATCAGAGTTTCAGCTAGAGCATATTGTTGGCATCCAACATGATAACTACTATTTTCCACTTGTAATTAAATAGAAAGTGCATATGGTGCGAACTTGGACTTTGAAATATTGAACCCGTTTAAATATGAATTTTTCTAGCCCATACAGTTTAGTTTGATGTCCAAGATAGGTTGGCTAAGGGCCAATTTGTTTTTTTCTTTTCATAATAACATATGATGCATAATACAATACACATTATTAAATAGTAATATATATGTCTTTGTCAATGTGTAGATATCAAATCTTATAAGCACATAAGTTACTTCTTTAAAAAATAAGGGTTGAGAAGCTTGAGAGCTAGGTCAAAATATGTGTACTTAAATCATTATTGAATATATTGAGCAACGTTTTTTTTACACTTTTTTTAAAAGGAATGTGATATTTTAATTTGTTAACCCATTTATTTAAACTTGAAATTAATATCTATTTAAAAAATCAGTCAATCCGATCAAACCATTTAAGGCCAACTTTTGATGGGCTTTTTGGCCTGGGTGGCCCATTTTTTTTAGTATTACATATAAATAATATTTTCTCTTTCCTTAATCATGAAAATAGTAGCATTGTCACTAATAACGAAAGTTCAATTAATCAATGGAAAGGAAAAGCGAGCAAAGCAAACTGGGACATTGGTGTAGAAGTCCAACTCCAATACCAAGGTGTATCTCCCTGAGTAATGCGTAGCCCCTTTGCACCAACAATGTAGTACTTTTTACCACTCTCTTTCTCCAAAGAAGACCTCTACTCCATCCACATTAATGAGTTAATCTACATAGAAAAGAGTTCAAATGGAAGTATGAAGAGAAGCATGAGACGAGAAAGAAAATTATGGATGACCCAATCACTTAACTACTCTAAACTAAAAGAATGGAAAATTTGACATTATTAAGTTCATTATTGCCCGAAAAATTGAGTCAATAAGGAGCTTTTGACTAGAATTGCAAGTCAACACACCACAGGAAAAAAAATGTAATAATGACAGTTTTTTAATGGATTTAACGACAATTCTAAAAGTTGCTAAAAACATTAATGACGGTTTATTGAACTGTCATAGAGCTAATATCATTACGATGGCTTCAGTCAATTGTGGAAAAGCCATTGTTAAGACTAATCATAACAACAACTTATCAACCGTCGTTATTCCATGAAGCAACAACGATTTTTGCTACTGTCGTTATGTTACACAACAACGATGGTTAGTTAACTATTTTTATTACATAGAATAATGATGGTTATAAAAATGGTCGTTAAGACATCATCTTAACGATGGTCTTTTGTAACCATCATTAGACTTTTTAAAAATTTTAATTTACATTTTTTAAAATTTTGTATCCTATATTTGAGTGGGCTAATTTGCTATATTTTTTTTATACTTTTACAATCATGCTTGTAAATAATTTTGTAATCTTCAATTTTTTTAAAATTTGATTGATATTTTAAATATAATAAAAATATTTAGAAGAAAATAAAAAATATTTACAAAAAAAATCTTGTAACAAAAATTTATATTTAATGAAAAATTAATATTACAATTTACAACCTATAAGAATCACAAAAAATATACAATATACAAGTAAATTATGTTCTTGGACCCTAAGGGCTCGTTTGGAGAGCAGAATATGATAGGATGGGATAGGATAACAGATCAGATAACAACATGATAGGATATGAGTCTGATAACTTCTATCATATCTTGTGTTTGATGTGTAACAGGATAAACATTATGCTATCCTATCTTATGTTTAGATTAAATCCGATAATGATAAGATAGGATAGGAATGATATAAAATGACAAAATTACATTTACAATAAAATTGCATATATACTTTTTTTAAATCAATTTTAATACAATTTTTTTATTACTTTATATAGTGGTATAAATTATAAAATAAAAATAAAAATATATAATTAAGAAAATCCAAATCTAGCACCAAAATAAAGGAAAGAGCTACACTGCATGGAAGGAAAAAGAGAAAGACATGCCTATCAGCCTTGTCAAATCCAAATCTAGCACCAAAATAAAAAGCCACAGCAAGTAACCATGCATCATTGTGGACAACAACCAAGGATAGCCAGTCTTTTTCTTGCATCCCATCTCTGGCAAAGTTAATACCTAATGCTGGTTTTGGAAGCTCTGGAGGCACCTCCTCAGTAGGCAGATTGACTTCCCACTGCTCACTGGGAAATCCATAAAGGTAAAGATTTTCCTTCTCAGTATCACAAAACTTACACAAGTCCACATATTTTTCTAAAAATAAAAAATAAATTTTTTTAACAATATAATAACTTTGGATGTTATATAAATGATTTATTATATGAGTCCTTATGGCAGTGGCACAATTGAAACATGGGGTTATAGATTATATCTGTTATTTAGAAGACAAAAAATATCAACTAGGTACTACATTGAAGGCACAAGCAAACAGATAATGTATGGAACTAGTTTCCAAATAAACAGGTTATGTCAAAGACAAACGTCAGTATTAAGGGTTAAAATGTCCCAATATGATATTCTTCATATGCCTAAAATTTTATTTATAGGTTCATTATGAACAATATTACTCTGCTTTTAAAACATCTTATTTGTTTACCTTCTCAAGTCATAAATAGACATAACTATTTTACAAGTAATCTAACAGATACTCTTTTATTCAGACCTAGTTACTCTTATGAAGCAGGGCTCCAAGAGTGCTGGAATACAAAAACCAAGGAATCTATAAGATGCCTCTGAATAAATTTTAGCTCCACTTGGCACATGCTACATACATGTACACATAGATTGTAGATGTATGTATGACCTTGACTGCATTCCATTAACCTCAAGAATATCCCCACTCAAATGAGCATTTAAGAGCTACATTCCTTGAACCCAAAATACATTCTTCTGTAAAGATTTCTAAGACCCATTAACATAAAGCAAAAAATGATGTTTTTATCCTCCTCCCCCCCCCCCAAAGTAATAAATACGATGTTTCTCACATTTCATATTATATGAACTTCATCCCTCTACATCAAGGACAGAGTCAAGAACAATGGTCTTGGAGGCATCCACAACCCAAATAAAAGCATATGACATTAAAGCTGTAGCCTTTCTGAAACTTATTTTCAAAAAATATACAATAACTGCTTCACTTAGCACAGCTTGACTACTAGTTGTTCATCTATCCAAAAAAGAAAATGAAACAAACAAAAAAAAGAGCCTGAACAATGAACATAGAGAAAATAAGATGGATTATACAAAATGAAGCCTCACCGGGATCACACTGCTGATAGAACTCTTCAACATTTGCAAAACCAGACGAAAAAGCACATTACATGTGATATCCAAACTAGATTGAAAAGAGAAGTTAGTAAGAAAAAAATTCCAGAATTCAAAGAAAAAAGAGAAAATCATTCAGGGATAGCAGAAAATCACAGTGACTCCAGCTACATTCATGGTCAAAGCGGAAGTCTTCCCGACAAGCAAAAACACAGCATCATTTAGGGACAGCAGAAAATCACATATGCAAATATACAAAAAAAACAGAGGTGAAAAGGAGAAAATGCAAGTTCATTCAAGAACAGCAATCTATAAAGCAATTTCTACAATGTACGGTACTCTCGATGGCAGTTTCACCGTCGCTTCCACCATTAATTCCATGGCATTCACTATCTGCAACTCCGACTTCCATGTCCTCTCATCGAGCACTAGAGCCATAATGTACCCTTCATCTTCTTCCTCTTTATTCTTCCTTAATGGCAAGAAAAATGGCTCCCCTCCATATCTTCTTTGCCCATAAGTATACTTCTTCACTTCTCCAGTGACCAGGTCCACCTTTGCGAACCAGAAACCTTCGGCTATGGTTCTGCAATGGCAAGATACGCAAACCAGTTTTTCCTCCCGATACGCAAACCGCGTGGACTCACCTGTGTCCAAGTTAAGTCTTATTTTCGATAAAACACTCGTCAATTTCTCTTCGCATGCATTGAAAATCAAATCGGGTGGGGTTATGCACGACCCGATGACCACCACCCCATTGCTTTCTGGCTCCTCCCAAGCATTCCATAGGTGGGGGTGAGGGAGACAATTGTTCTAGAGGGGCTTGGGTCAGGTGATTTCTGGGGTGAAGGGCTTGGGTGAGGCAATTTTGGGGGTCTGGGTGAGAAATATGGTATCCCCTCTGTAACCTGGCTAAAGCCACGGGATAGGAATTTACATTGAGGAGGGAGGATAGGATAGGATAAGGATAGTAATATCCTATCCCAGTGGCTCGCCAAACATAAAACAAGCATAGGATAAGATAAGTTATCCTATCCTATCTCTCATATCAGGTGCTCCAAACAAGCCTTAAGGGTGTTGAGGAGGCTAATGGCCACTAGCATTTTCACTGGGGATCTAAAAAAATTACATTATGTAAGCATTTTGATAATAAATTATGTTGTTTCAAGATTTTAATTGGTATTTTACAAAATTATCCTGGGATTTGGATGGGATATAAAAGCAATCTCAAATGGCACTTGATCCTGAAAGTTCTAAAGCAGGTAAGTCATAGCTACCTCCATTTTTCGCTGTTATGTTGTTATGTTAGTGTCACGTGCCATACACCCAACCTCACGGGCTACTCATTCAGCCTTTGGTTGCTACTAGTTGACATCTCACTCATTTATTGCCGCTTTAAGGCATGCCACCTCGAACAACAACTCTTGTAAGAGGGCCCAAAGTGCAAGCTTGACCTACCAGAGCCATGACCAAAGACTTGGGTCAGGAAAACACCCAACCCAAGTCTTCGAATGTGACCTAAGTGTTCCTTAATTCTCAAAACTCTTGCCATTAAATTAGCAGTTGAGAGCTCTTTGGAAAAAGAGTCATCTTGCTAAATTGAAGTAATTTTTTCTACAAAATCAAAGAATGAAAAATAAATCATCTTAAAATTAATGGACAACCAAATAAAATTAGAACACTTTATTTTAAAAAAATATAAATACTTACATCAATTGCTCGGGCTTCGTCATTAATATAGGATCCGTTAGCCTTTTATAGGTTTCCATCCATACATTGTCTTAGGTCATTGTGCCCCCAAATTCAGCCTCCTAAAAATCATAACAAATTTAGAAGTGTGTATTATATTTAGTATAATATTAAATTTCAAATAGAATTTTAAGAAATGTAAACTTACCATCTTAGCCTTCTTATGTGCGACTCTTCGATCCAGTAGTATGCAGCATTGTTTGACATCTTTTATTTCGTTTAATATTATCAACTATTTCCTAGTCAATTGCATAAAAAGATTAGTTAGTCACATTATGTGAAAATTAAAAATTATGAACAATTGAATATAGTTACCCTAGACTTCGCCTCAAGGCGATAGTCAATGAAAGTCGCTTATTGATCACGTGGGATACCAGCTGAGATGTCATTGCGCAACTCTTCTATGGTCTTAGTCCTATCATTTTTTAACCTATACACATTGTAACATACGGTTCTCCACTTTTGTCCAACTGACTATAAAATAAGCTTCTTATGGAGGGTCGACATAACAAATTTTGACTACAAAAGAAAAAATGTCATGACCCTACTTTTAAAGGCACGTAAAACACATACTTTACGAATAGATCTTTACTACAATAGGTATAATACAAGTGTTCATTATAGAAACAGATACATATAGGTTCTCTCATGTAAACACAATATACATACCAAGTTTATAAATATCATAGTAACTACAGAATTAAGGATCTTGTATGTGACATTCAGAGCATACTCTAGAGTACAAGCACATTCTAATTCAAAATCTACGAGCCTTGGAAACAAAATAGACTCACCAAAGAATATGTAGCCTAACTGATCACTTATCTGAAAGGAAATGACCAAACTATATATTGTTATTTAATAAATGTGAAAATATCGTGTAGTGAGTTTGACAAATCAGTGAGCAGATAATACCTCCTATGACCTCTTAAATCAATATATAGATATACTCATATTTTAAAATTTATCACGTAGAAAATTACAGTTCGAAGTACATCCATATGGGACCCGTATTTCAAATATTCTCAAATCAAAGGATATTCAGATATCCAAAATCATATACTGTACTGTATGATCATTAAACAAATGTTATTATGCATCAAAATATTTCACATGAAAATATTGGAAGGATTCCATATCAGAACCACCATATCAGTGTAGGATTTGTCTAAACTCAGCATCCCGACTAAAGTTTACACTACCACCATTCAAGAGGACATGCAAAGAGACTTTAATATAGGCAATTTTCCAAGCACACAGCAAGAGAGGGCAAATCACATATCATATAGTCGGCATCTCGCCCAGATAGGAAGGATCCCGCTCTTTTTCATATTTCATATCCCGTGTGTTGGTCATCACAAGGTTTGTACCACCCCTACTAACTGAGATATCAAGGAACACCAGAGCTAACATCACCTATTGTTAGCAAATAGTATTTTCAATATGATTCCTCCACAGAAATCATATTTGCACATATTCCATATCATTCAAAATAGAGGTTTCAGTATAAAATAGAATTTTCAATCTCAATAAAATTCTTCTGTCAAAAATTTTTCCATTAGGGTTATCACATATACATACCCTTTTCAAAAGTAATTTTATAGCTTTACATATCAATGTCACGTGCACAATATATTTTCTTTACCATATGATGAGAAATATATTTAGAATCACATATTCAATTAATTCAAAAATCTATTTTCAAAACCATACGCTTCTTGAACTACATGCCAAATTGTAAACAAATTAGATAATTTAATCCATTTCAGAGACATATAAAAGTATGAATAACTTGTAAATAGAACCAATTATACATTTAAAGTTCAAGAAGAGCATAGGGTAAGTCATAGAAAGAATTATCTACTCATAGGATAAGGCTTCAAATTGGACAACCCCAAAATGTATCTTTCCAATTGCATAGTCGTCACCTGCCTGGTCTAGTCTGGCACAGATAAAATTAGTGTGTTAGTTCAACAGGAGGAAAGTACTATCAACAAGAGTTTTTTGATACTTACCAGTGACTCCAACTAACCAACTCCTCCTGTGTCTCATATGCTCTTGGTGAGTAGGTTGACGTTCCTCCTCCACGTCAGCAAATAAGTCATCAATGTCAATGTCAAAGTCGGCCTCCGATGCCTGAACATGTTGAGGGGGAGTGTGGTTGGACAACCTTAGACTCCAAAGTGTCAACCTGATTCAGTTGTCCACCCTTACTGATCACCAGGCGAGGTAGAGGACTATCTAAACTAGATGCACATACCTTGCCTGTGAATAATGATTTAGCTCTTCTCATCTTCACAATTCTTTTAAGAACAAACAAATAATAATATTATTTTAACTATAATAAACATGTAACAATCATAAATTAATTATAAGTAGAATGAATTATATTTAGAAAAAAAATAAAAATTAATACTACGACAAGCATAAATTCACTTTTCCATCTGGAAATCCTATTTCTAAATTTTGAACACTTAATGGATCATTCTCGCACAAAATATTATCATCATCCTCACCCATGTCGTACAAGTCATGGGATTTCAAATGCACAACCATACTCCATTTATTGTTTAACTCATTAACTGCAAAAAATCAACAAAGGTTACCCCGAATTCATTCGTTATAATGCCTTTCGAATGAGTTGTATTAGCCTACATGCACTTGAATAAAGTGACTATAAAGCATATATAGTAGTTCAATTCATTAATGTCTAATAATTTCTCATAATACAAGACACCGCTGAATTACATGTTACTATTGTTATTACTTGCATATCTCTTCATCCCGAAAGTCCCATAAACTCCATTATTTTGAGTTCTTAGTCCTTGGTCTCACTCTAAAATCCATAATTTAAATTCGTTAACATTGTATGCATTGTATGAATGTGCTATATCTAGTGGCCCAAGTACAAGAAATTTTAAATCAGTCGACTGAGATCCACCACCATCATTTGTAATTTGAAAAAAAAATGATGATGTAAAGTGTTCTCATGATGGACATCATATGCAAAATAACCATAGTTTTTCTACTAACACGGCAAGAAAACTATGAGATAAATTCCTTGTGGACATTTTTATCACTCTCAGAAGATAATCGTGTTCGACTTCTTAAATTATGCCTTACGTAGCCTATAAATTTCTTGTAAAGCAAACAATATACACAAACTGAATGTAACACTTCAACCAAGTAAACTTTAATATAATTAACAAACTTATTTTACTCACCGTAAGTAAATATAAACTTTTTTGCAAATCGTTAGCACATAGCAATGTTTTTGCAATTTTTGTTATGGGAAAAAAGTAAAATATTTAAATCCACCAACTGGTCTTCCTACTGGCAGAAACAAAGTATCCCTGGATGTCC
Organism: Gleditsia sinensis; assembly: GCA_037074535.1. Taxonomy (NCBI): domain Eukaryota; kingdom Viridiplantae; phylum Streptophyta; class Magnoliopsida; order Fabales; family Fabaceae; genus Gleditsia; species Gleditsia sinensis. Next base: position 15,514,925 of record CM073468.1, on the reverse strand, counting down.
TAACATCAGGTCAATCATTCACACGAATAGGTCAATTGAAGACCGACTCTACACCATCGAAGTATCTTAAACACAAAATTAAAACTTCTCAAGCAACATACGGCTTAGCTATTGAACCTTCTAACCTTGATTTATTCTGAACAAAAGGCTTCAGATTACCTAAGTATTTGTATAGAATACATTAACTCAATAGAAATTGAGAAACAAAAAATAAAAATAAAGTATAGCTAGATGTTTTTTTTTTAACCTTTCAATGAGATACATTCATCAATATTGAACTGGCCATCCTAGCTTCGCTTCCTCAACTAGGTGAACTATTAAATGCACCATAATTATAAAGAAGAAAGGCAGGAATAACATTTTTAGATGGCACAACGTCATAACAACCCGATTATGAAGTTGATCAAGTTCATTCACATTTAAAACTTTACTACATACTTGTTAGAAGAATGAACACAACTCAGTCAAAATTGTAGACACCTGCTTAAGAAGAGTCTTCCTTATGGATAAGGGTAACAGTTGCTCCATAAGAACATATGAATCATGACTTTTTAATCCCACAATTTTAAGTTGTCTTAAGTCAATGCATCTGGAGATATTACTTGAATATTTGTTAAGTACAAATATATTCTTCAATATTCTAAGGAAGATATCCTTACCTGAATTTGTTAGATTGAACAATGCAAGAGGATATTTACTATTATCGTTTGACCACATATCAAACTGCACACCCAACTCCTATAAGTCTTTTATGCATTTATGGTATTTCGAATGGCCAGTATCATTGAGCAAAGTGTAGAGGATGTTGTCATAGACATTTTTTTCAATTTGCATAAGGTCAAGATTATGTTGTAACAAATTATTCGCTTAAAACAAAAGTTGAAAAATATGATTTTCTTATGCCATTGCTGAGTCCCAGCATCAACCCCACCGAAACCTCGGGTTCTATGTTCTCAATCTTTAGGTTCCACATTTTTACCAAAAGGGGCATGAACATTCTCTACTTATTTTAAGATGTCTATGTCAGTCAATTGTAAAGGAGTGTATCTTCTTTCCCTTCTCCCATCAAACCTATTGTGCACAGTCTAAATTTATGATCCAAATTTAGAAAGCGGCGGTGGGCCATAAAATACTACTTCTAATTGTGAAGGAGCCGCACATGAGTTGAGTCAAAATTACAGTTTAGACAAACTAATACAGTATGAGTATTCCACTATAATAAACTTTCAAGGCAAAAAAATCACTGATTGTCCATAACAGAGCTGCATACATATTGAACATTTCATTGGTGGCTGAATTATAAGTATAAACACCTCAAACCATAAGTTTTTCAGCTCTTTAATCAGTAATTGTAAAAACATATCTATATCATTTCTTAGTGCCTTTCTACCTAAAATTATGATTGAAAAAACTCTGTTTCATAGACATCTAAGAAGGGAGGTTGTAAGGCATCAGTACAACTAGCCATATGCTGTAACCTGTACTTAAATTGCTAAATGGATCGAAACCATAAGTGGCAAGTCCCAAACATATATTTCGAGGATCTAACGCAAATTGAGAATTTAAAGGGTTAAATCTCTTTCATGCCTTAGAGTTTCTCAGACGCCATATCATGTTGTCACTATTCCTATTTCTGGAATGCTATCTCATATATTCAGTAGTCTTAGAAGACATGAACAACATTTCTAGCCACGGCTGAATTGAAAAGTATCTAAAGATTTTATTAGGAATCTTCTTTTGCTTCTCACCTTTCTTTTTTGGTTTCCACTTAGGTGCATTGCACTTTAAGCGTCTCTATTTTCATCCTTCCCCTAGTATAACATGCAATCGTTCAAATATGCATAGATTTTTTTATAGTTAAGCTCCAACTTATTAATAATTTTCTTAGCTTCATAAAATGAAGGTGGGATCTTTGCCTCTGGGAAGATATCGACAAATAACTCCAGTATTATCAACATTGCACTAACATTTGATGTTATGCAAATTCACCAGAAAAGATAATTTAAAGTATTTCTTGCTCCCTTCGTATAGTTGTTGTTAACAATCCTTAAATAACTCATAAAAAATTTTCACATCATCATTCGCCTTTTCCCTTGATGGTAGAATTGGTATCTCCACAGAATCAATACTTTCATTTTCACGATGAATACTGAATGCATCATAGACTATGTCCTGTACAAAGTCATCCCAACTAATAGGTTATGTGAGGTATTATATGATATCTTGCATCAGGTTCTTTTGTTGACTTTTCCTTGTGCATACTTTAAAAATCATATCCTTGTGAGAACGGTTCCACGATTAAGTGTTGATGCACAACCTCTATAGTTTGTCATTTCTTAAATCTACAGTTAGAACATGAACATATTATTCTACCTTCCACACCCGAGTTAGTAGTTGCAAAGTTTAAAAAACCCTCTAAACCATCCAAATGTTATCATGTATTTTAATTGCATTAAATATTAAACAAAAACCCCCCAAACACTATAATTCTTTACAATTTATCTCCATTTCATCTTGAAATCCTTAAGACTTTCTTTCGTAAAACTTTAATTTAAATTGAGGTAAGAGAAAATGTGAGTATTAATTTAAAAAAATGTGCAATTAATATAATTTATCAATGTTTTAAAAGTTATATCATATATTGAATTGGTAAAGGAGATGTTCATAGTTTACTAGTCTGACCATGGTTTGACCATACATTTACCCCTTTAGTTTCAATTAGAGACTATACCCTCTTTTGAAACTTATAAAACAAACTCACACTTCTCGACTTTGAAAAAAACTACACCAACCTCATTTTTATTTTTTGTTTTTATACGTATTAATTTGACATTTTGATGATTTATATTGTATTAAATTAAAAAATTTATAAGTTTCTAAAAGGAAAATTGTATAAAGCACAATCTTCATTAAAAATTTTGTGAATGAAAAGAAAGTATTCATATAAATTGAAATTAGAGAGAGTGTAAGATTTTTTTTTCTTTTTTGTGAACCAAATGTATTCCTACAAGAATTGCAATGAGATACCCTTCTAAGCCTTACAATAATTACAATTTTCAACCCTTCCTAGAGTAACGTCTCCTATGTTTCAAATATTTAGTCTTTCCCTTATGGTCGTAAGTCGCTTATCACTTTGATCAACTAACTATAAGTGTGTATGTTTTAATATATATTAATATTATGTATTATATAACACCAATAAGATTTTATTGCATAAAAATAACTTATACGGAGAATTAATGCAATATATAAACTTTTACTTAATCTATAGTAAGTAAATATTACCATATATTTTCAATATTTTCAAATTGTTAAAATAAATTATTTATTATTAGTATTATTATTTAAATACAATTACTTCTATTTAATAATTGTAGCTACTTATTTGTAAAGAAGTAAATTAAGGATCGAGATTCTCTAAATATCGTAAATTTGCCGAGTAAATTCCTTATCATCTTTGCCGTTCAACTTAATGATTCTTCCACCTAAGTCATGCCACATCAGTATCTAAAATCCCCACCATTTCATTTTTTTTCTTCTCCTTTATTTCATCTTCTTAGTAGGGTAAGGGCCAATGGGCTATGTAGTGAATTGTAAAAAAAAAATCTATCCAAGTAATTGTCTCAATGAATACCTTCCCTTTCATCTTGGCCTATTTTTATATGATAGTTATCTCTTTATCTAAAAATCTATCCCTACGTAAAAAAGATGTCTCTATGTGAAAAATTATAGGGTGGTTATGAAAACCATTAATCAATTATAAATACTCCTTTGATGAGAAGAAATATAGTGAAACACTCAAAAAATATCTTTCTAATATAAAGGTCTCTAATCTACAAGAAATCCTATGGTTCTCTATCAAATACACAGATAAAAATCCTAGATAGACTGGACAAATTCTCTTTATTTTAATTTATATTGTGTGATTATGTTAATGAAGAATTTGATTACTATGACTAGAGGTACATTTTTTAGACTTCCATTTTTAATTTATTGTACTTATGCAAATTTATGCCTTACATTTAGTACAAGAACCTAGTTCTAGTTTAGTTTTCAATTTGATATTTTATTATATACATCATACATGATGATGTTCATGTTTTTTATAGTGCTCTACATAGTTTTTCTCATGATTAGTGTAATTGATTGTTCTATGTAATATGAAATTGCACCATTTGTGAGAAAAATACTATTGTTGTGAGCAAATATGTGGGATACTAAAAAAAATGTGTAAAAGTCACACCATTTTGGATTTTATTTTACAATTCATGTTGCCAGTGCCAAGTAGGACTTTCTAAACCATAGGAAACTGACCAAAAATGGATGTTCCATCTATTTAGAAAACATGATACATTCACATGTAGAGCTAGTTGGAACCTATGGACTTGCTCTTGATTTTGGCTTTGCATTAGACCTTGAAAGAACCTTTTATGTTGCATCTTTTTCAAGAAATATTATTTCAGTTTCAAGACTTTTACCTTGTCATCTTAGTTTTAGTTTCATCTATAGTACCTTACATTTATATAAAGATAGTGTTCTTATTAGTAAAGGTATAATGGATGATGAGTTGTTTGAACTTCATTTAAATTCTACTCTTAAATGTAGCCTTACAACTTTGCATGGTAATAATATTGCCATTGAGCTTGGTCTTATAAATGAAAAATCCTCCAAGCTATGGCATAAGAGATTAGGTTATATCTTTATTAATAAAATTAAGATATTAGTAAATAATAGAGTCTTTAGGGCTCTTAACTTTACTGATTTTGATGCTTGTTTAGATTGTATTCAATGAAATCAAACTAACAAGTCCAAGAAATGTGTCAGAAGGAGTTTTAATGTATTAGAGATTATACACGTTGATATTTTAAGACCTTATGATATGTGTTCTAATGGTAAGAAATACTTAATTACCTTTATTAATGATTATTCATGATATATGTATCAATATTTCTTTTATGATAAGAGTGAAGCACCAAACGCTTTTAAGGTTTATAAAGCAAAAGTTAGAGAAACAGTTCGGTAAACTAATTAAGATCATGAATCCAGATAAACATGGTGAATTTTATGGAAGGTACACTAAAAATGGGATAGTTACCAAGTTCATTTGCAATATTCTTTGAGGAACAAGATATTACAGCATAATACACAATGTCTGGCTCACTATGATAAAATGGTATGGCTGAAAGAAGGAACCAAACATTGATAGATATGGTAAGGAATATGATTAGTAACTCCAATCTCTTATTTTCTTTGTGGAGTAAAACTCTAATAAATTCAGTATATTTGCTAAATAGGGTTTCAGTTAAGGCGATTCAAAAAATGCCATTTAAGTTATGGAAAGGTTGAAAACCTAGTTTAAGGCATGTATATATTTAGGGACGCTCAGATGAAGTCAGGTTCTATGACTCACATAAGACAAAGTTAGACTCAAAAAGAGTCAGTGGATATTTCATTAGCTATGTAGAAAAGTCTAAGGGGTATATATTTTATTGTTCGTCTCATACAATGAGAATTGTGGAATCTAACAATACACAGTTCCTTGAGAATGATGAGATTAGTGGGAGTAATCATCCTTGAAACTTATTTTTTAAGGAATATAATGGAATTGAATCTATTCCCACATCTTTGAATAGACTGATTATTTTTATGATAATCATCAAGATTTGATTGAACACAAACAACCAATATTTGAAGAACCACTTCATCATGAGAACACCTTTGTAGACCCAGTTACTTAGAATTCTCAAATTGAGCATGTTGATGTAACATTAAGAAGATCTTCGAGAGTAAAGAAACTTACAATATCTTCAAATTATGTTGTGTGCCTATAAGAATCTAACATGAAAATTGGTGTTGAATATGATCTTGACACATTTTCACAGGCTATGAGTGGAAATAAATCTACATTATGATATGATGCCATGAAATATGAGATGAATTCTATGGCTAATAATTAAGTATGAGATCTTGTTAAATTACCTAAAAAGGAACGGCCATTGGCTGTAACCAAGTTTTAAAAACCAAAGAGACGCTTTAGACAATATTAAAATATATAAGGCAAGACTTGTAGGTAAAGAATTCACTTAAAAAGAATAGATTGATTATCATAATACATTATCTCTGGTTTTTAAGAAAGATTCATTTTAAATAATCTTGGCATTAGTAACTCTTTTTAACATAAATCTATATCAAATGGATATGAAAACAACATTCTTCAATGAAGATCTAATGGAAAAAGTTTACATAACACAACCAGAAAGTTTCATTTTAAAGGGCAATGATCATTTAGTTTGCAAACTTAAGAAATCTATATATGGACTGAAATAAACCTCTCGTCAATGGTATTTAAAATTCTATAATATTATTTCTTCATTTGATTTTACAGAGAATATTATGGATCAATGTATATACTATAAAGTTAGTGGGGGTAAAATAATTTTTTTGGTCCTATATGTAGATAATATTTTATTTGCTTTAAGTGATTTGAACTTACTTTATGAGGTTAAGCGATTTCTCTCACAATAACTTGACATAAAAGATATAGGCAAAACCTCTTATATCGTAGACATAAAGATTGAAAATAATAAATCCCGAGGGATATTAGAATTGTCTCAAAAAGCCTATATAAAAATGTTTTAGAAAGCTTTCACATGAACGATTGTTCATCAAGTATTGGGAAGATATTAAAGTAATCTTGGTTTAAACTATTAGAGAGTTGTAAAGAAAGTTATATGATACCTTTAAGAAACTAAAGACTACAAGCTTACATATAGATGATCTGAATATTTAGAAGTAGTTGGATATTTAAACTCTAACTTTATTGGCTACCTTAATTCAAGAAAGTTAACATGAGAATATGTTTTCTTTATTACTTGAGGGGATATTCCTTTGGAGAAGTGTAAAGCAATATTTTATTGATACTTTTACCAATGAAATAGAGTTTGTATCATGTTTTGAAATGACATCACAAGCTATATGGTCTAAAAGTTTTAGGCTTGTAATTATTGACACAATTGTCAAGCTATTAAATATTTACTACAATGATTCTGTATTTGTTTCTTGGCCAAGTATTGTAAGAGCGGAAGTCATAATAATAACATTAACATTAAGTATCTAGCTATTAGATAACATGTTAAAGTGAATAAGGTGGCTATAGAACTAAACTGATGATTACAAATTCCTTGATAAAAAGCTTACTACATGTTGCTTATAAGGAATATGTTGCATATATAGTACTCATTTCTATTATATAATCTTACGTTATTAAGATACTTTTATGTTTGATATCACATTTTGTCAAATTAAAGAACTCCATTAAGTTAAATTTGTCTTCTCTTATTTAGTCGTATACATAAAGTTTAAGAAAATGACAATGTATGTTTTAGTGACCCTAAATGAGCATTTGCAAGTTCATTCATAAAGATATGTACCATATATAATTCTCATTTAAGGGAATTTAATTACATTATGATACATGAAAGGCAATACTTGTTCTAAAAGGATTACCACTATAATTCATACAACTTAAATTCTTTTGCTTGAGTATAGGTATATTGCGTCCATAAGAGATTTTAAGAATGAAACAATATTAAATTGATATATATTAAATGCTTAACAGGTCAAGTGGAAGAATGTTAATTATATTAAAAATATATATGACACATTTTTATATGGTAGTTATCTCCTTATGTAAAAATGTAACCTTATATGAAAATGTGACTTTATGTGAAGATGTGACTCTATGTGAAAAGGTCCCTATATGAAAAGTATAAGGTGGTTATGAAAACCATTTATTAATTATAAATATCCCTTATTTGATGGGAAGAAGGATACAGTGAAATACTCAAAATATCTTTATGATATAAGGTTCTATAATTTACAAGAAAACATGTGGTTCTCCATCAAGTACACAATAAAGATCTTGGACAGACTAGACAAATTCTCTCTAATCTAGTTTATATTTGGTGATTTTGTTTTTGAAGAAACTAATTATTATGATTGGAGGTATGTTCTTTAGACTTCCACTTTTAGTTTATTGTATTTATGCAAATTCATATCTTACACTCTTCCCTTCCATTGTGTTTACTAGCCATCAACAAAAAGGATTTTCCTCCCAACTTAGGACTATCCTTATCCAACCTTCATCAAAACCTTCACCAAAGATAATCTATTTTATTATCAATCCAAGATCTTTCTCAAAGGAAAAAAATCAAAAGAAACCTTCTTTCATTTTGATTCTCCATTTCTAATCCTTTTTTACCTTATATACAGTGTTCCTTTTATAAAGGAATAATTATTATTCTTATAGTGTCTCATAGTATTTTCCTATGTAGCCATTGAGTTTCCAACTCTCTAAAGGTATCACAGCCTTCATAATTCTCATAATCAAGGTAGATTGCTATAAACATTTCTTAAACGATTTGCTCCATTCGTGTGGTGGAGAGCAAAGTTACAAAAAAATATTGGTATCAACAACCTTTAGAAAACATTAGCCCCAAGACCTCCCTAACATCTCATCCATCTTTATCCTTCACTGACCATACTTCCAAAACCCAGAAACAAAATTTTTATGGTCACAAAATCTAGCTTATTTGTGGTAAGCTTTCTTTGACTTTCCAAAAGACCAAAGTCAAATCTTGAATTCACTCAAACATTTTCTCTATGAACTTAACAACTGTAATCCTCTCTTAAAAATGTTACATACATATCCATTGGAATAAAGCCAAGGGAATTCATTCTTAAAGAACCTAGTGATTATCTAGCTGATAATTATATGAGCTTTATTATGGCTTCACGTCTAATAATCCACAGCCAGGAACTCAAAAAGATAAGTGGAAATGTCATGAAGAAAATGATGTTGTTTTCCAAGACTCACAACTTTCATATAAAGAATATTATGGAAAACCATGGTGGTACAGCTCTTTTGGAAACATGGAATTAGATGACTGAAATTATAGGAACTATAATCTCTCTAAGTTATAACTCAAGATAGAGATAACATTCCCAATGCAAAAGTTTCAAAAATTGTTAGAGCATTCCTAAGTTATTATAATGTCTTTACTAGATAATACAAAATTATATTATGGATGAACACCTATTTCATAGTCAAGATAACTAACTTAATTCTTGGTTGCCAAATCTCAAGAAAAATTCTCTCATAGGCATCATACCATTATGTAAAGAGTCGTTACATGGATTGTTAGAATAAAACTTTCTATCAAATAGGATCCTTAATCAATGCAAGTGTAGACCAAACTTATATTTTAGTCAAGGTTTATAAGCACATGTTAAAGAACTCTAGATTTCAGTGTAAGGCGTTGGAGGTGGTTTTGACATTTGAGTTACTTTTAAGAAATCTTGAATTGAAAAGATAAACGCAAAGTTAGGTTCACTAATAAATTCCATTTACTAGTTCGCTACTTCTTCATATGAAGAGGAATCTAGAAGTGCAAGCATAATTTTTGCATTTATATCATCTTATTCATAATTCAACATCCCTATCCTCATCATAAGGTGTGAGAGCTCTAATGTGTTAAATTATTTATGCTGCTTTAGCAAACTTATTTGGAAATTTTTAGCAAAATATCCTTTTTTTCCCCCATATGTAGAACTTATTTGATTTTTGTAAACCTTATCAAGCTTTCCTTCTAAACAACTTGAAAGATTTTTACTTTTATTTTTCTTACCATAAAAGTTTTTAAATTTTTCGACATGGATTCTTTTCTTCCTTAGGTAGGTATAATTGCTTCTTTTTCACTTAATATGCAAATCTGGCTTTTGCACATTGTGTTGAACTAAGTCCTATCTCCCAAGATATTAACCACAATTTTTTGTTGCTCATAGAGTTTTTTTATCATTTCAAGTGTCATATGATGAATTTGTCCTAGAATAATAGTAGTCATATCTCTTCTCAAAGGTAAAATAGATATCTTAAGTTCATGTTGTAACTCTTAAAGGAATGATGCAACATAGATATGCCTAAGATTTAGATCATTATATGCATTTAACATGTAATATCTTTTTGACATACGTTGATAATGAAATTTAGTATCTTTATTTTAAATGAGCAAAACTTCATCTCAAAATATTCTTGCCTAGTTTGCCAATTAATAAGATTGTAATCTCCAATGAATTCTTGGTGAATAAAACCAAGAGTTCCACTTGTAGTTAAACCAACATAGATAACTCTTAAATGATTATGTTTTGCTAAAAGCAAGTATACTTTTAATTAAAATAATTATTTTTTTACTTAAAATAATTATATTGGCCTCTAATAAATTTTTGTTTTATTTTTAGAAATATTCTTTCTTTTATTATGTATAAAGATATTTATTTTGTGTTTTGTTTTATTAAAATTTTTATCAAGAAAAGTCATGATTTAAGAGTTCAACTAAAGTTTTATAAGAATGTAAATTTTTAAAAAAAATTGAGATATTTTAGGATGAAAAATAGTATTTATATATATATAATAAAAATAAAAATAATAAATTTTAAATATTTAATTATTAAATAAAAAAAGAAAGAAAAAGGGTGAGGGGGAGACGAATGTGAAGAGAAATGCGAAATTCGATTTCCATAATCAATGAATAGTATGAATAGTAACTTTCATTTTTCTCTCTAGATTTGGAGTGCCTATTAGCTTCTGATCTCAAAACTAAAGGTATTACTGGATTCAGGACGGAGTATACTACGATTTTGACTAAACAATTTTTTAAATCAATTACAGAATCACTGCAGATCGGAAATAAAAAATCTTAGAAAAAGATAAATTCTAAAACTTCTATTTAGATATCTCAAATTGAAAATCTGACACCGTAGATGGATTCAAGAGTTAGATAAACCTTAGGATATGAATTTTTTCAGCCATCTAACAACTTTTTGTGCATCATGAACAGTAAATCTAACGGATATAAATAGTTATTTCTGCCGATAAATAATAATTTTCAGCCGTGAACAGTGATCAGCATTAACCAAGCTCCTAGGGTCATTTATTAGGTTTTAGGACTCTTCGGATACGTTTTTGAGGTCTATTAGATCAAATTGAAATTAGAAAAGTGCATTTTAGGGTTGTCCAATCTAAGGCCCTTACCCTGTGTGTAGATAATTCTTTTTATGACTTACCTCATACTCTTCTTGAACTTAAAATGTATAATTGGTTCTATTTACAAATTATTTATGCTATCATAAGTTTCTGAAATGTGTTAAAATATATGTTTTACTTACGAACTAGCACATAGTTCAAGAAGAGTATAGTTTTGCAAATAGATTTTGAAACTCATTGAATATGTGGTTCTAAATGTATTTATCATTATTTGGTAAAGTGAATATTATGTACATGAGGCATTGATTTGTAAAATTATAAAGTTGTTGATTATGATTGAATGGCAAGCGTAAAGCTCATGGCGAGTTGCTTAATAATTATACATTGCATTTGATAAATATGCATTTATATATATGTATTTATATGTATGGATGAATATCGACGGGTTGTATAGCTTGTGACGGTACCGAGTAAGAGATGCCCTATTAATCTGAGTGAGTCAAGGGAGAGTTACTCCAACCGAGTGACAGTGGTAATGTGAAGAGACAGATGGGGTGAACTCACATTCCCTTATCACTATTGTGACTGTAGTCGATCGATCACTATGCGTATAGCAAATGAATTAATTGAGTGTATTGAGAGCTGTAATATATTTGGGTATTATGTAAAAAGAATAGATTTTCAATGCATTTATAGTATGATAATTATGCTTTAACAAAAGTTATGACTTTATCTCAAAAGCTTAATATTGTACTATAGCTTATATAGTTGAGTATAACAACATTTGTTTAATGATCATATTATGCTGAATATGGTTTTTGATATCTGAATATCCTTTTATTTGAAAATATTTGAAATACGGGTTCCATATGGATGTACTTCTTAACTGTATTTTCTATGTGACAAATTTTAAAATATGAGTACATCCATATGCTGACTTAAGAGGTCATAGGAGGTATTATCTGCTCACTGAGTTGTCAAACTCACTACACGATCTTTTCACTTTTTTCATATAAGAATACAGAGTCTGATTCTGCAGATAGGTGATCAGTTAGGTGACATATTCTCTGGGTGAGTCTATGTTGCTTCCAAAGCTGACAGTTTTGAATTATACTATGTTTGTATTCTAGAGTGTGCTCTAAACGCCACAGGCAGGATTATTGCTTCTATTGTTACTTTGACATTTATAACTTAGTTTCTATAATGTGTATACATGAGAGAACCTATATGTATTTATTTTCATAATAAAGAATAATGTTATGCATGTTATGATAAACATCTGATTGCGAAAAAAAAAATTTGTTTCATGTGCTGTAAATTGAGAGCATTACAAGTTGGTATCAGAGTATTAAGTTTTCCTGTGGCTGTCAGAGTAAAGAATTCTTTAGTAGGACTTTTAGTATAGATATAAGCCGGACATATTTATACTTCGGGTGCTGCTGAGGGATTCTTTAGGATTTTACTTTCTTTTCTATTCCAAGTTTGTTAAATTACCTGGTATAAGATTGATTGAATATTATGGCATCTTAAGAAGCATATATGGGTCAATTACTGCCAGAAAGTGAAAGGGATAGGCGTACTAGAGAATTTAAGGAATTGAGACAAATGTCAATTATGATCGTTTCTGAATATGATATATGTTTTACCAGTTGTCTAGATATGGTAGACTTTGATGTGATATTAGAAATGGATTGATTGGCAACATGTAAGGCCATTTTAGAATGTCATCCTAAGATGATTAAATTCAATATTCCTAGAGAATCTTCTTTCTTAATACAAGGAGACCGTAGTAAGGTACCAAAAAAACTATATAATCTCTACTTTAGTAGCCCATAAGTTATTACAAAATGGTGCTAAGGATATTTGGCAGTGGTCAAAGATATAGATATGAAATACAATAATGTAGATCAAATTCTAGTGGTTAGAGAATTTTCTGATGTGTTCCCTGAAGAATTTCTAAAATTATCTCAAAATTTCTAAAATTATCTCAAAATGATAAATAGAATTTGGTATTGATTTATTTCTTGGAATCTAACCAATGTCTATATTCCCATATAGAATGGCACCCACTAAATTTAAAGAACTGAAAAAGAATTAGTTACAAGACATGTTAGACAAGGGATTTAAATGTCCTGGTATTTTTTCTTGGAGTGCTTCAGTTCTATATGTGAAAAAGAAAGATGGATCAATACGATTATGCATAGATTATAGACAGTTAAATAAGACGACAGTGTGGAATAAATACTTATTACCTCATATAGATTATATGTTTGAATAACTACATGGTGCTCAAAGTTTTTCAAAAACTGAATTGATTTGAGATCTAGATATCATCAATTAAGGATAAGAGAAGAGGATATTCCAAAAAAAAATCTTTTAGGACTCATTATGGGCATTATGAGTTCTTGGTTATGTCATTTAGTTTGACAAATGCCCCAACTGCATTCGTAGATTTAATGAATAGTAATTAAGTCATCCCTGGATCAATTTTTTATTTTATTTATTGATGATATACTAGAATATTCCAAGAGTTTAGAGAATCAAAAACAACATTTAAAAATAGTTTTACCAACTCTAAGGGAATATGGTTGGTAAGAATGGTATCCAAGTAGACCCTAAGAAAGTAGAATCAGTACAACAATGGCATATCCTACTACAGTTAAAAATGAAGATCTAAATCTAATTTACGCTTTCTACGATTGTCTGTTGTCCATTCTATTCGAGCCATAGTTGGATCAGGTACATGAACATATGCTTGTAAAGTATCAATCAACTCCTCAACATTTAAAGCCGAGATGAGAATTCATCGTCCTAAGTATGAGATAAATCTTTGTTCCATTGCCTGATCAAGAAAAGACAACAGACCATCAAAGAAGTGGTTAACATTTAACAAACCTATCGATTTGTGATGTATATTCAGTTGTGCGCAAGAAACTATTTACAAAATCTCCTCTAAAGTACCAAAACCCCCTAGCAAGGCAATGAAGACATCAACATTAGTCATCATTCTAACTATGCGCTCATGCCTGGAGGCTGCCCTAAATTCTTCCCCAACTGTTTTTCCTAGGATATTTGATACAGCTAGAGCTGTAGGAATAATACTTAGAACTTAACATCCTCCTACATATGCAGCTGTAGGTACACACCCCATTAACCCACGGTTATCTCCACCATACACTAAATGAAGTTTTCTTTTAGTAGCCAACACCATACCCAAATTTTGTACTGCTTTCACATACTCCCCATCTTTTTCAGGATTGCAACCACAAAAGACACAAATATTTCGAAACTAACGAAAAGCGGTTCCCTCCATCACTGCACTCTCCCTAACTTTGAGTATGAAGGTAAAGATACTAATGTGTGCATTTATAGAACTCAAAAAAGGGCATATTTATAATAGTTATGCGAATAGGCCGGGTATAATTAGAACAGTTATGTGAGTAATCGGTGCATATCAACTAAATTGAAGGTGAAAATTTTAAAAATGACGGCAAGCATGTATATGTATAGTAGTTGTGACTGTGACCCATATTAAGAGAATAAGGTTAAGATATCACCAAAAAAATTTCTTTTCCTTGCTGTCCTTGATGAAGCATTGATGTCTAGATCCTTATAGAAAAGTTGTAGATGATAGGCGTAATTGTGAAAAAAAAAAAGTGAAAATGCAAACAAGTTAATTGTTGAAGAGGGACAATCAAATGGTTTATTTTGTTTTCTTAATGTTCTTTCCAGTTGACTATTGGTATTATTAAGTCGATTTGCTATTTTGAAAATTTTTAATTTAGACCGATTTATTTTACAATTGAATGATTACATTCATTTTGAAGCAATCAACTGCATCCTACCAGTTAACTATGTATTATTTATTTTTCACAGACTTTTATAAGTTCAGAAATGTTTCTTTTCCACCGAATATTAACAGTTTTAAAATAAATTTTGGCACATATATTCAAAACTTGTGGCCACTGATTTTTGTCGAAATAATAGCTAGATTTTGTTTATAGATTTTCAAGAATTACAGCCACCGATTTTAATTTTCTTTCAATACTTTGTCCAAATTTTTGACTTTCTATTTTGGCACCGTTCATTATTATGCTTTTCGTCTGTTCTACTGCATTATCCCTTATTAATGTTTTGCATTAAATGTAAAGTTCTTTTCCCTCATTACAAGAAAAGTTAATTTCTTTTCTTTGAAACTCAGCTATTATGGTGTCCAAGTCGTAAGTAGGTTAAAGTATGGAGATTTTAAAAGAATTTATCTAACAAAGAACGTATTTTAAAAAAATCTTTATATCAAGTATGTATAACTGTGTAAATTGGCAGATTATGTGCAAATTATAAATAATAATGAGTTTACAATATATACTGAATGAGTATTAAGGTATGAAGAACACCTAAGTTTACCTAATGTGGTTGAGAAGGGAAAGGAGAATAATTTGAGAACCATGTTCGAAAATAATGTAAAGCAATCAAGGTATTTGTTTTAAGGGTTTATATCATGCTAGGTTAAATCTAGTATCTAGAATGTATCGAGAATATGAATTATGTTGAGATTAAAAATTCGCGTGTGAATAATTGTTGAGAAAGGAGATTTTAGAATTAGCCATAAATTGTGAATATGGATAACCCAAGGCAATACAGATATACTAAGATATGAAAGAATTGTACTAATATAATGGTAAAAAGAAGATACAAGTGAGATATTTTTCAATGTTTGGTATGTCAGTAAATAAGAATTGAATATATTGTTTCAAGAGAGCTAATCAGAAAGTTTAGGATCTTAGATAGATTATAGTATAGCTTATAATAAATCTGAATGATATGTTTATGTATTAGAAGTTATACTTCAGGTATCTTTATATAATTTTGGTGAAAGTGGGAAGAAATTATTTGTCCTCAGTTGAACTAGCTCATATCAGTAATTATTAGCCCAACATACAAATGGCACCCTTTGAGGTTTATATGAAAAAAAAAACATTGTAGGAATTCTAATAGGTGATTGAGCTAAGTTAAGTTAAGTTTTTGGGATCTAATTTGGAACGACATACAATAGAAAGAGTATAAACAATAAAAGAGAAGTTGGTAGCTAAAGCAAGCATAAATATTGTGTTGATGGTAAAAGTCAAGACTTAAATTTGTAGTGGGCTAACTTATATTCTCAAGAATTTCTCCTATGAAAAGAGTGATGAGATTTGGAAAGAAAGTGAAGTTGAATCATTGATATATAGACCCTTTTTGAATTTTCGATAGGGTAGGTGTTGTAACATATCACATAGCCTTGCCACCAAAACTGAGTGATGGTCAACCAATTTTTCATGTATCAATATTAAAGAAGTACCTATCAGATTCTTCTCATGTTATCTAATTTTAAGAAATTCAGTTGGATAAAAATTTGGCTTAATTATGAGTAAAAATCGATATCTATTGTTGATCGACAAGTGAAGAAATTATGGTTGAAGGAAATTCCTATAGTTAAGGTTATATGAAAAAAAAATCACACAAGTAATGAGGTTAATAACTGTAATTTATGTCTTGACTTCATTCTTGACTTATGAAAGGATGGTTTGAAATTCAAGGACCAAATTTCTTAAGGGGGAAAGAATATAATATCCTGTAATTTTTATTTTTAAATAATAATATTTTGCTATAAAAAATATATTTTTTATTTTTTTAAAATGATTATGTTTTGCTAAAAGAAATTATACTTTTAATTGAAATAATTATTGTTTTACTTAAAATAATTATATTGGCCTCTAATAAATTCTTGTTTTATTTTTAGAAATATTCTTTCTTTTATATTTTATATTTTTTTTAAAATGATTATGTTTTGCTAAAAGAAATTATACTTTTAATTGAAATAATTATTGTTTTACTTAAAATAATTATATTAGCCTCTAATAAATTCTTGTTTTATTTTTAGAAATATTCTTTCTTTTATTATGTATAAAGATATTTATTTTGTTATTTTTTTATTAAAATTTTTATCAATAAAAGTCATGATTTAAGAGTTCAACTAAAATTTTATAAGAATGTAAATTTTTAGAAATTTTTGGGATATTTTAGGATGAAAAATAGTATTTATATGTATATAATAAAAATAATAAAAATAAATTTTAAATATTTAATTATTAAATAATAGAAAAGGGAGAGGGGGAGATGGATGCGAAGAGGAATGCAAAATCCGATTTACGTAACCGATGAATAGTATGAATAATGTGAATAGTAACTTTTATTTTTCTCTCTAGATCTAGAGTGCCTATTGGCTTCCAATCTCAAAAAGGTGTTTAGTAGAAAGAGTTTTTCTTAGATTCCTAAGAAACTGAATTTGGAAAAGTTAAATTCTCATGTTTGGTTTCTAAATTTTAAAATAGAATTCTTAGGAAATATGGATTCCTGTGAATGATTTTTTAGCAGGATTCCCACCAAAAGTTTCCCATGTAGGGGGTGGGAATCCAAGCTTCCCATGCCATGGGAATCTTTTTTAAATGTAAAAAGATAATATTGTCATCCATTTTGTCACTTTCTCTTTTATCTCTTTTACTCATCTCTCTCATCCTCTCTCTTTCTCATCTATCTCTCTCATACTTTCTCTCTCATCCCTCTCTCTTTCATACTTTCTTTCTCATAATCTTTCTCTTTTCTCTATCATTTTCTCTGTCATCTCTACACTCACTTTCTCTCTCTCACCTTAACATAGGTAAAGACATTTTTGGAAAAGTACTACAATTCCCAGAAAAGTTCTATTATAACCAAATGTAGTAATAAAAGATTCCCAAATAAATATTTAAAACCAACCAAACACATTTTATACATTCCTAGTAATTATCATTTCCAAGAAACATGTTTCCCAGGAAATATGATTCCTAGGAATGAAAAATCTTACCGTGTACCAAACGCCCCCTAAGGGTACCACTGGATTCAGGACGGAGTATACTACGATTTTGACCAAACAATTTTTTAAATCAGCCACAAAATCTCCGCAGATCAAAAGTAGAAAATTTTAGAAAAATGTAAATTCTAAAACTTCTATTTGGAGACCTCAAATGGAAAAGTTGACACCATAGATGGATTTAGGAGTTAAATAAACCTTAAAATATGAATTTTTTCAGCCATTTGATAACTTTTTGTGCATCGTAAACAGCAAACTTCGACGGGTATGAATAGTAATTTTCAATGATGAATAGTATTTTCTGACCATGAACAGTGATCAGCATTGACCAAGCTCCTAAGGTCATTTTCTAGGTTTTTAGACCCTGCGGATACGTTTTTTAGGTCTATTTGATCAAATTGTGATTGAAAAAGTGCATTTTAGGGCTGTTCAATCTAAGGCCCTTACCCTGTGAGTAGATAATTTTTTCTATGACTTATCTCATGTTCTTCTTGAACTTAAAATATATAATTGGTTCTGTTTACCAATTATTTATGTTATCATAAGTTTCTGAAATGTGTTAAAATATCTGTTTTGCTTACGAACTGGCACATAGTTCAAGAAGAGTGTGGTTTTGTAAATAGATTTTGAAACTCATTGAATATGTGGTTCTAAATGTATTTATCATTATTTGGTAAAATGAATATTATGTACATGAGGCATTAATTTGTAAAATTATAAAGTTGTTGATTATGATTGAATGGCAAGCATAAAACTCATGGCGAGTTGCTTGATAATTATACATTGCATTTGATGAATGTGCATTCATATATATGTATTTATATGTATGGATGAATATCAACGGTTTGTATGAATTGTGACGGTACTGACTAGGGAACGCCCTATTAGCCTAAGTGAATCAAGGGAGAGCCACTCCAACAGGGTGACAGTGGCAATGTGAAGAGGCAGATGGGTGAACTCACATTCCTTGATCACTATTGTAACTGTAGTCGATCGGTCACTATGCGTATAGCAAATGAGTTAATTGAGTGTATTGAGAGCTGTAACATATTTAAGTATTATGTAAAAAAATAATTTTCAATGCATTTATAGTATGATAATTATGCTTCAACAAAAGTTATGACTTTATTTCAAAAGCTTAATATTTTACTATAGCTTATACAGTTGAGCATAACAACATTTGTTTAATGATCATACTGTGTTGAATATAATTTTGGATATTTGAATATCCTTTTATTTGAAAATATTTGAAATACAGGTCTCTTATAGATATATTTCTGAACTGTATTTTTTATGTGACAAATTTTTAAATATGAGTACACCCATATGCTGACTTAAGAGATCATAGGAGGTATTATCTGTTCACTGAGTTTTCAAACTCACTACATGATATTTTCACATTTTTCAGATAAGAATACAAAGTCTGATTCTACAGATAGGTTATCAATTAAGTGACATATTCTTTGAGTGAGTTTACATTGCTTCCAAGGCTCATAGTTTTTGAATTATACTGTGTTTGTATTCTAGAGTGCACTCTGAACGCCACAGATAGGATCTCTACTTCTATTGTTACTTTAACATTTATAACTTAGCCTATGTAATGTGTATACATAAGAGAACCTATATGTATCTATTTCCATAATAAAGAATAGTGATATGCATGTTATTATAAATATCTGATTGCGAAAAAAAAAATGTTTGTTTCACGTGTCGTAAGTTAGGGGCGTTACAATCTACATGTATGTTTTGAGGCTTTGGAACCTATCTCTTGTAGTTCCTATCATTCTTGAAGCAAATTCTCTAAGGATAAGTTGTAAATTAGCTCTGCATTTGTCATCTATAAATCAATCCATACTCCAAATTCAATGATTTTTTTCTTCATTATGGAGGAGGTATATCATCAAAAGTGAATGACTTTACCTGAAGTAAGCTTATTAAATTGATCCATGTGATTTACGTCAATAGGATTAGGTGGATCATTGTACATCTTTGTTG